>ML121532.1:7684-39885 GCA_003788615.2 Terfezia boudieri ATCC MYA-4762 | reverse complement strand
GGGGGTTGGTTTGGTTGGGTGCTGCTGAGGGGAGGGGCCTCAGCGAGAGTGTGTGTGGTGGGGGGAAAGTCAGGACGCCAGCCGGCGGGTGTGTTCGAGTGAGTGCGAGATCTCGCAGGCGCTTTGCAAACGTGAAGAGTGACGACGGCGGGCGAACGTTAAGCGTAAGAGGGCAGAAATGCAGAAATATGTTAACGTTGCAGATCGTACCTCCCTGGCTCACCGGATGCACAGCTCAAACAGCGGGAAACAAAATGAATATTCTACGTTAAACGTGCCCCGACTGCCTGCTTGCTTGCTATGATACACGATGGGGCCACACACGATGGGCCACACGAGTGGCTGCAGCAGCAGGAAGCAACCAGCAACTACCGGTGGGAGATTTGCCTGCTTCACTATTCGCTAAGGTCTTGATTTCCGCAAAGCAGCGAGGGAAAAGGCGAGATGTTCGGTTGCCAGGGTTACGAGGATGGGGCGCGGTACGGTTGTGGAAACACGGAGCGAGGCGAGTCCCTCTGTGTTTGTGGTCCCGAGGCTCCTGGCACGGTTATTTGTTTGATGGTTAACCACATGAGGAAAAGCCTAGCGAGCAAAAATCCCCCGGCACCAGCCACTGACTTTCTCCATTTTATAATTCAATAGTCTGGTAATAATTCAACTGACTGTTCACGTTGTATGTACGGTTAGTCTGGTTTGATGTACCCACCCATAGGTACATACATAGTAACCAGACTAAGGTACATAAGTACCTACGACTCCTGCCGACGCTCAATTGTGCCACACCCACGATCTAGTAGGTACTATACCTAGGTAGGGTACATATGCGCCCCAGAGCACCCGCATATGAAATTAGAATGCGCTGCATGCAGTGCTTCCAGATTGTGTGCTCTCCCAGTCATCTCTTTTTTCCAGCTCCAAAATCCATGACGTTCTGTATCATAAAATCCTCAGACGTTTACACGACTGTTCTTGGATTCCGATGCCTGCCCTGAGATTTCTTCGGAATATGCTCGATCTGTCTTCCGCCTACAACAATTACCATTCGTCGCCTTGCCATTGGCCATGCTTGGTGTGAATCTTTGCCAATTGTTCTTAGACCCTAACCCTTTCCCTGCATCGAGCATACACGAGACCAGTTTCATGTTAAAATCTGGACAAGATTAGTAATCTAGTACGGAGTATATTGGTCCCGTCAAAATTGCTTGGCATGAGACTAAAAATTGCTAGTCTGGTTGGCACAATTGCCACAGTTTGAATCTCGTCTAGTTACTCCTCACAAAGGCGTCACATCTAAAAGAGTGCGCCATGCTCCTTCTAGTCTGGTTGGCACTGCTCCTTCTCTATCCCTGGGTGCGAAAGCAAACCGCCATGCAGCTGGTTGGGTACCTATCTCAGTCTGGTTGCACTACCCCTCGCGTGTGAGATATATTTTTATCTTTCCCAAGCTACAAAACTTTAGCATGAAGGGATCGACAGCTAGTAAACAGAACTCTAGAAACCGTTTCATCACACTTACTTATCGTTCCGGAATATTTCTCTCGTTCGCAATTGCAACAATATCTTTGGTACTATGTATTGACAGCTTTATATAGATTTGCAAAGGGAAACTCGTTTCATCGCATGTAGACCCCCCCCACATAGTCGTGCATTCCTCGGGATTGTTATGCCAGCTTAGGAGCCCCCTTACTTTTTTAAACCGTGTGGAGTGGCTAGTGCAAGCCAGACTACTTTATACCCCGCCTTAGGACTGAGGTCACTGTAAACCAGGCTAAACCAGACTGGACGTCATATGACCATGGTGAGGAAGAATCATCGCGATAGGAGAGAGCAGATTATTACGTTCATTAGTGAGAGATATTATAATATTGAGTCAAGAGTTAAAAGTCTCAAATAACGCTGATCTTGCTCGTGATATGATTAACCTGAACCAGGCTTCCCCCTAGGGTAGTCCGAGCCAGTAACTGCGTGTACTAACGTCCTCACAATTCTAATCTTGTCACGATATCTTATTTGCGGCTTAATTCGCCACGCTATTGAAAAAAGAAAAAAATTCCAGTAGTAAACAATCCTTCAACAGGTACATCACCTACTTTTACAATATATACGCATGGGTGCACCTATAACTTGCAGGACAACCGTTATTCTAGCAGGCAAACGCAAACCTGAAGTTTTTGAAGCTTAAGGATCACATTCTTGAGCACGTTAGGTAGCATGCAAGGACACTAGGCTCCCACGACAGCGACAGCGAAGATCTTTGCTACTGTCAACATTGAGCATTACGATGAGACATGCGAGATCGGAACCCAGGTATAATTGCAACAATCGCAATCGCAATAGCGAGCACAAGGAAAGCGGCCATGAACAGAACATGTACGGAATTCATCCGGGGCACATTTTCTAGATCATAGTCGTAAGCATCAGAACTATTAGCTAACTTACTCACAACTAGTACACACACATACTTTTTTCACTGAGTAGTTGTAGCCTCTCTGCTCCGCAGGGCCAAAGCGCACTCCCCACTTCAAATTGTATATTTTTACCTGGACAATGTCACATTCACAGTGAAAACTCGGCAGAGGGGGTACACCTGAAGTCAATTTTATGTCCCAGATCTTTAGTTCTGTGGCACAATTTATTGTCTTCAAGTTTGCACAGGCTCTAGGTACGGGATACTATTCTCATTCTTTGGAGTACTTGGCAATATTATTACGTTACCCTGAACGCTTTATCCTGGTAAAAACATGCATATGCAAAACGATAGTCGTTGAATCTTACATAGTTTCGGAACGTTTTTTCCGGGAAGATAAGGATAAGCCCTACTTAGTCTGGTTGGCACGATAAAGTCCCGCATCTTTATTACGACTACCAGCTTCTTTGTTTCACTCAGTTGCAACCTCATCAATAGTTCTTTGATTCTTTAGTGTGGTCGGTGTGTTCTTGCTTCCGTCAAGCTCCAGAACGTACGCCAGCCTACCCAGGACCTCCAGGAGCAGGTCCTCCATGACAGCTATTTTCTTGAATGTCACAAACGCTGAGGCTCAGCCATCTTGTTCAAGATCGTGCATTTGCAGTGGGATTTTAGTGGCGCCGGCGGGGTAGCTTCAATTGCAAGAGCCGGGTTTTGCTCCCGTATATAACTAGCTCCATCTCCGGCCACTGGCTTCAACCTCCTACCCTTCAAGCTGCTCGCGTTTCCTACCATTCGCACTCGCCTTCACTGACTTTAAGGCTTTTCGAGCATGGAGAACGACAGAAATAGCCCAACTATTGGTACTGTTGGAGACGACCAGTCGGACTCTCATTGGCGTGCCAAATACCTAGAAATGGTGAGGAAGGAGTTGGCGAGACTTAATGCCCTGGACAACTTAGTAGGCGAAGAGCACGAACCCGTTCCACCATGTTTCTTCTATGGTATACTACCACATGGCTTGTTAGTTTTCCATAGTTATTCAGCTGATACTCCCCCACAGGCACTCTCATGGCCCTGCCGGTCCTGTACAATGTCGTATATCACTCACCAGAGCCCCCAGAGCACATGATCAACCATCTAACCGTGCGGCCTGCGATTCTTAAAGACCACCGTCGCCGCCTCGTTCTCTATTGCGAATATCCTGGTCTCACGGCTCACCCGGGCTCACAGGTTGCGGGATCATTCGTGTGTGGTCTCACGAAAGCGAATCTGCGGGAACTCCACCGTTTTGAAGGTCGAGAGTATGAGCTTGTTCCTATCAAAGTTGACGTCTTGATGGAACGTACTCTCGGGCCTCCTGGACCTGATGGGAAGCCTACATATGAGAATGAGATTTGGAAGGAGATGGATGCTATGACATACATTTACATTGCAGGTGAACATCGACTGGTAGACAGAGAATGGTGTTTCCAGAATTATATGGAGAACCACTTGAGTAGCTGGTCTGGCTTGAGGGCTTCTTCGGTGTCAAATCAAAGATGTAAGTCTCGACAGCTTCCCGTGTAAAGTTGTTCTTGGGTCAAAAAAAAAAACAATAGGCTGACGTTTCATGTCATAGTTGACGCAAGGGGCTACTGGAAAGATGCTGTCGTTGTACCGAAGACTGAAGACTGAAGTAGATATGTGAGGTATCCCGCTCAAGGGTTGTCTAGTATCTGGCTTAGTAGGTTGAAGATGCAAATACTGGATTAAAGATTTGAGTCTCTGGTAGTCTAGTTCTCTTCTTTTCTTTTTTGGAGTGAATTACATAACGTCGCATAGATCTCGCACGCTAGAGCCTTTGACGGTCACTCCATTAGCCAGACCGAGGCGGTAATACTATCTACTTAGTAGTTGGACCTATATACTGCCCGGCTACTTACAAGTACGTTGTAGGCCATTGTGGCGGGTATCCATTCACCAAGCTAAAAAATGTCAAAATATAAGGGCCACAATACCATACGCCGTACGTGCGAGGCTCCCTACCTACTCCTAAGTACATATTGTTTAGTGTCCTCGTTTGTAGTCTAGTTATATACTAAGGATTTTACTTGACCTCTCGTTATCCGGCTCCATGGAGCAATTAGAGTACCAAGGCAGTACAGTAAGTGTATGGTGCCGGCCCTTTGTAACCAACCCGAAATCCGCCAAATTCGAGGTCCGACGAAGTTTTCTATCTCAACAACCACAACATATCTAGAACATTAAATTAAAGCGTAAACTAATAGAATAATGCTTGGAGAACAAGGCTACGCTCTTGGATTTAAATAAAAACAAAGATTGGAGAAAGTTATAGAAGTAGAAAGAAGTGATAGTATGTATTTAAGGGGAGAAGAATGTTACATGCCAAGAAGAGGATAAACTAGCCCAAAAAGGAAATAAATAGATGACTAAGCCAACTTTCGACGATGACTTTTATATACACGATCCTTAAATTCTGCAGTCCCATATTGGCATCCATCTCGATAAGCACACATAGTACGTTGAGTCTTTTGATAAAGGCGCCAGATAGTTACCTCTGAAACTGAACTTAATGACAACGGAATAGTATCTCGCAAGCCTTGCAATGAGTACTCACAATTTTCCCGTGCATGTCTTTTAGCTGCAGCCCAAAAAAACTCAATAAAATTGAGCTCACAATGGAACTTAGGATAAAACAGAGCTAAATGACCACGAGCTTCAATGCCTTCTTGTAATGAACTTTTCTGTACCTGAAAATCAGGTTCTAGTCGTAAACATTGTCTTGCACAACATTTTTGACTTGTAGAGTCCTTGAACCTCTAACACATCTTCTTCCAAATCTTCTAATTCAAGAAGCTCAAGCTCTGTGTGATTTTCTCGTTGTCGGGCGATTTGACTTGCTAGGGTTGCAGCCCGACAAGCTCCTTTTTGTTTGGTCGGCCGAGGCATCTGTATACACTAGTTAACTTCATGTGAAAATAGACAGCAGCAGATAATTAATTACCTTCAGGTAGATGATACTTAGGCTGCCAAGTTGTAGATTCAGGTGTCGGATTTGCTTGAGGTCTGGGAAGTTGAGGTTGCTGGGCTGGTTGTTGGGCGAGCGGGCTGTTGGCCGGGGCCGCCGGGCAGTCGGTACAGTTCCATAGCAAGCGTCGAGGAGGCTTGGCATGAGACTAGTCGGTACATAGGCTGGACAACCTTATTTGTGTGTGCTGACTAAGCACCTGACAGAATGTTACAAACATCTTACCTACAAGTTAGAACATCCTAGCAGTAGCGGTCTTGGCATGAGACTATTACAAGTAGTTACCCAACATGGCCCTGCCTCGTACCCAGCACCAAGAGGACTCAACGGGAGACGAGTATCATATTACTTCTCAATCTCGAGCTCAATAGAGTCGCTCACCTTTTTATTTTAAGTCCAACGAGAATATACACTTCTCCCACCTAGTTGGCAAGTACTCATCACTGTACACGAACATATCAGCTCTATGGCGTCAGTTCATCAGTCGCGCTCATCGCCTGGCGTGGCCCTTCCAACATACTCAGATGATGAAGGCTCTACGACCCCAAAGCCTAGAGCTTCCTCCAAGCCCAAGTGCTCGAGCTCCACCAAACGAGGCTCAGAGCTACGACAGAAGCATGCAGCTTTAGTAACGACAGCAGCTATTGCTTCTGGCACCATCGAGGGACCAGGCAGTCAAACCTCTACTTCAGGGTCTCATGGTCAGACACTGAAACATGAGTTCCTCGAACCAAATTATGAACTCATCCACTCGCTAGCATCAGCGTTGAGTAAGCATTTGATGAAGAAGAATCTCACAACAGAGAAGTCAAGAGATTTCATGGTGAAATGCGTTAATGAGATTATCCACATATGTGATGTTTGTATCAAGAAGGAAGCCAAAAGAAAGGAAGCAGAAGGGCGTGTCAAAACAGTACCAGCAAGGCTGGAGGGAACTACGGCCCAAGAAAATGGATCAAATTCTATTCCAGGCATCAATACAAACATGTACAATGTTCAAGAGGAGCCGGTGGTAGTAGCGCCTGGAGGGAAGCTTAAGGATATGGGTGCTCTCCCCCTCGTCGGGCCACAGTCTTATACGAGTAAGCGAGGAAATATCTGCAATGAGCATCATCCACAGTTTGTGGGGAGTCCATTCCCAAAGTCTGTTCCGGTTACACCTCAGTCAATAGGGACAGGTCTTCTAAGCCAGTGTTTTGGAGGTGATAAGCTCAATTACTCGGCTAAGATTCTGCCAAATAAATCCGAGTTGCCCCCACAAGAGCCAGATCTTTGTTCAACACTAGATGCAAATTTTGGGCTAGTACAAAAAATGAACACTGCCCTTCAGTGTTTCTGGGTCCCGGAAACTGAAGCATGCCTGGTATGTGACCTGATCCAGCACGGAATGGCAACTTCTCTCACGCGTAGTATACTAATTGGTTACGATTAGATACCGGCTACGAGCGCTGGGTCCGAGATCCCTTGCATTACTCACCAGCGAAGCCCTCACAGAGCTCCCCCTGCTGAAGAGACCCCGTGCATAAGAAGTTGGCAGTGGAAAATGCCACTCAGCAACTTCGACTTGTACCGACCAATCACAATGACATATCCGGATGATGATTACCTCTTCGAGGACTCACCTGTCTTCTATCATGAATCTTCCTTGAAACATCGGACTGCGACAGCCGTTTGGAAAAATCTTTCGTTCATTAACTCTCAAGAGGTCTTCCGTTGGGAGAGGGTTTTCTGTGAGACTTTGACAATGACGCTCGAGATTTTGAAAAAACAAACTATGAACGCCCAGGAGAATGTTGAGACCCGCCGAGGGAATTCAGAACGAGTGGGTCAAACCGACAATGGGATGGAGGTGTTGTGGACGGATCATGAATGGCCTGTGTCGTACTTCATTGAGGAAATGAAAAATCGCTATATGAAGCAGTTTGGCCTACCACGATATCTAATTACTGATGAAGGGTTGATGCTCTTTCTGAGGACTCGAGAGACGATACGTTCCATGTCATCCATCAAGTACCAGGTAACAGACGAACAAAGGCTGCTAGGGAAGAACGATGAGGTAACCTATCAAGCGTCACTTGGTTTCACAAGCAAACCCATGATCCAAGATGTCCGCCGTTTCACCCCACTTATCTGTAATTGTTCTCCTTATGAGTGGTATAAGGCTACAGTGGGAGAAGAATTCGTGTTTAAACCTACTCTATGGGATCCTCATCATCCATATGTGGAAATTGAAAAAACTACAACTTATACGTTGGAACCCAAGCTGCCTTGGTTGACGTGGAGTCATACTAGAAAAGCTTTTGTTGGGGTCCCTCCACGAAAGATGATATCCCCATTTGAGGTAAAAGACGATGTAATGATGAGTAAATACGTTGAAAATACGGAGGATGAGGATTTGGACCTCACCGTGGTCGCTTTTAGCTTCCTGACGCTGCCTCAAGGAGTACAATATGAACGTACCATCAAGGCGTCCACGACAATCCACATTCAGCCGTCCCGACAGGCTATACAAGCAGAAGCAACTCGATATCGGGACACCAGCAACGTGGGTCTAATGAGCTCCGAGGGGCAGGGGATATCTCCTGGAATTGACCAACCGGGCGGAAGTGACAGCAAAAAGACCGCATCACGCGAGTTGGGTACCCAATCTGACCTTTAGGGGAGGAATGATCAGGTGCAGCACAATAACGTGGAGCTCCAGGCAGAGCCTAAAACAGAAAATCTCTATTACTTAAGTAAAAATGGAGAATTGGAACACACTATTGGCCTCTCAGTCTGTGGAAGTGGTGGAGATAACACAACTAGCAATAAACTTCAGGTCCATGACACAGTACCCAAGTGCACGACTAGCATAACAAATCCAACCTTGAAAACAGATGCTGGGTGCCAATGTGATGTGCATATGGTGGATGAACCTACTGATAACTTTGCTATCATGGGGGATATTCATCCCACGTGGGGTGTTGTTGAGAATACCACACTGATGCCATCAGTAAAATATCCCCTATGGGCTCGCCAACGTGCTTATATTGAGCACTGTGTGACCGTTCGAGGGAAGAAGATGATAGGAATGTTTGGACGCCGAGAGAAATATGATAGCGATTCCAGTGAAACTGAGCTTTCGGACGATGAAAGCAGGTATCTCAAGCATATTCCGTTTGTTAAGAATTACCGACAGGAATCACAGCCAGTATGGAAGGCAACAGCTGATGAGGACGAACCATTGTTCAAACCAACGTGCACGGCTTCCCGTGTAACAGTGGTACGAAGCTCGCATGTCCCAGGCGTAAATTCAGGGAATTCCCACAATGATGATCAGGATCGAATTGAGGATGGCGTCTCAGCTGCTATTAATGAAGTTATTGAGAAAACAATTCGCATGACAAGGGAGCTTGATAGCCCGGCTACTATCGACGTTTTACCAACTGGGCTCTCTCTCGCTCCTGCATACACTATCGCCCCAACTCCGATTCGAGTTCAACCCAACTTAGCGAGTGCATTAGAGGCATCAACAGGAGAAGACGGTTTCAGCCACAGGCTCAGTAACAAATCAACCAATGGAATCAATACCAGATGGCCCAATGATCATGGCGAACGCTCGTTCTTAATAACCCAGCTAGACGAGTCAGATTCGGATACTGAGGGCATGGACCAGAATGTTGAACGGTATGGAGTAGGTTCTGATGAAGGAAAAGTCACATCAATTGACACTCGTTGGTATCCCGCCCATGGAGTTTCGGTAATAGAGTCCCTTGAGTATGAGCCTTGGAGTCCCATTGACTGAGGGTTCTCTAATATATGCATTGCTTCCACTTTTTGAACTGGCTTGTTTTCCGCGTTATGTACCATTTTTGGGTTTCTGTCTTGCCGCTGGCGTCTTAAGGAGGGGTTGTTGATATCGAGGGATTATCCTCTTATTTTTTTTTACCCTTTGTTTATTATTATTGGGAGACCGTATTTGGTAAATGCCTAAGCGTGGATACTTGTTCCCGAATGTGGTGATTTCACATAGTACAAAAAAAAGGCAAAAAGGCAGGGAATATTCGTTGTTCACATGAATGCAATCATATGGTGATGATTTCCAGTGCCTAGGAAATTCTATTCGCGCATAATCTTGACTCATATTACATTACCAATGTTGCGACCCTATCGGGAGACCTCCTTGCTTGGCACATGGCATGCTGATATACCAAATCATTTAGATTGGTTACAAGATTCTTCGAAATGAGTGCAAGAAAAGACACTCTACTCAATTAGTCTGGCTACGGGTCATGCAACAATGCACTTCACTAACGGCTCCAATAGGAAACAGATAGGTAATCCATTTAAAGTTAGGAAAGTATATGGAAATGCACGACCTTCTTTTTCCCAAGCCAACAATAAACTTCGATCGAACTGCAACCTAACCCCTTTGTATACCGTTTCACCGCGTCAACACGTCAAAAAAAGACGAATGAAAAGAAAAGTGTAGGAAATTATCCTCTCAACCACGCACTTAGCTTCAACCTCGATAGTGTCGTTTATCCCCCGGGAATGAACAAATTTAAGCTTATGAAGCGGTGGTGGCCTTCTGCACTACACCACAAGCAAATTCCCGATACTAGGCATTCCATACTTTCCACACACGCCCCATGGTACCTTTTCCGACGCACTGGCTAACACCGGCTTTACCATGGGCACCTAAGGTGCTGAGCGGATTTCAAGATTCTCAAGTTGATTGACTACCTTCCTTGTGTCAATTGCTTGGGATCCGGGTCTATCATCGCTAAGTCCACTAGAAGCCGACTTCCTCTCTTCTTGGTGCCTCTTTACGTCGCTGGCTTGATCAGATACAAGGCCATTGCTCGTTTCGTTACTGCGACGCCCAGTTCTTTTCTTTTTTAGGCTGGGGTCCCGAGTACCAGCACCGGCATTCCTGTTGCTCTTAAATTGAGCACGGGGACCTGCTGGGGCTCCTGCTGCAGTAGTGGTGCTGCAGGTATAGGTCTGGTTCATTGAAGGTTTTGGAGAACTAGAATCACTGCGCCCGGGAGGGTAGAAAGGGCGAGGACCGTTTCTTGGGCTTTGAGACTGACGTTGAGGCTGAATTCCATTTTGTCTTGGACGTTGCTGGGCTGGGATGGGTGAGCCTGTGCAAGGTTCCGTTCGGCCTCCTGTCGAAGTCACAGAGTGATAGTCAGGCACTGACTTCGTGCTAGATGGAGACGTTGGGGCATTTGCAAAGGGCAGTGCACGAGGATCTTTGAACCCTAATCCACCCATTTGATTCTGCTGCACAAAATCTTGTGTACGTTGTTGCCGGAACTTCTTCGTACAAGGACTCTCTTCTTCCTCAACTTCCACAATCCCTTGAAGTTGGGTTCCCTTCCACGCTTTCGTCGTTGTGACAGTTGTGGTCACGGTAACTTCACCTTCGTTTTGAGAGGCTGATCCAAGGTCAACAGGTTCTCGGCAGTTTTGCTCTATCAAGTCCATTGCGTGGGTGGTTGATTCTCTGGGAACAGTTCCGGTCACCATGACTTTATCCGAAACACCCAAGTCGCCCGGGCCCCCGACCTCGGAATATGGTGACTGAGGAACATCATTTGAGTTGGACTCCTTTTTATTTTCAAAAAGCTCCTTCAGCCTTTGCGTCCGCTCCTCCTTTCTTTCAGCAAATGTAACAAAGACTCTCTTTCTACCGAGAATGATGCCATCGAGTTGTTCCTTTGCAGCTACCGCGTCTGTGGGATTCACAAAAGCAACAAAACCAAATCCTTTTGATGTGCCATTGGGGTATGTGGCAAGAAATGCAGAAGCAATTTGACCATAGTGGCCAAACGCCAGCTTCAGGTCCATTGTAGTGGCAATGCAACAATCGTCTAAGTTCTTGATATAGAGATTTGAAGGGTCTCTTGGCTTAGTCGTCTCGGGGACAAAGGCTGGCTTAGTTGGGTCAAAGGTTTTGGGTGTAGTGCCAGCCAACAGTATAGGTACTTCGGTCTGGTATTGTGGCGAAGCTATCGTAGCTGCCGCAAATTGCTCGGCCGGATTGAAGTGTTCGGTAGCCTGGGCGGGCAATGTCGAAGTCTCCTGGGGCACTTTTTCCAAAATCTTACCATCTGGAGAGGCCACGCACTTCAAGCTAATGCCGTGTTCTGAGTATGTCGGGCTAGTCACAATTACCGGGGACTGATATTTCTTTTCACTCCCATTTTCATTATTGGCCACCAACGTAGCAGAGGATGCTCCTGAAACACTCCTGGAGGCAGAATCTGGGAGTGGCAGCGCCTCGATTGTTTCTCCATTGGAAATCCCTTGTCCATTCTTGGCAAGATAGGAATTGCTTGCTGAATGGTTCCTGTGGAACTGGCCACCGTTCCCATGTTGTGGGGGATAAACACAAACAGGTATATGAGCAGTTGAAGGGACGCCTTGCATGGAAACACTAGGGTAACCATAATTTGCAGCTACTGCATTCCCGGTGTTTTGTGAAGGCCATACAGCGTATGGTACTACAATCCCTGGGCTCTGTTGATTGTATTGCACCCCTGCATGGCCGCTTGGGATTGCTGGTCCATTGCCACCGTACAAGTGGTAAGGCCATTGCATTTGTGGTGCAATTGCCCATGCATAGTTTCGAGCCGCAACCAAGGGATCGGGTGAGACTGCTGCCATACTTTGCGAGTTTGCTTTGTAGCTCACATCCAATGGGACACCCCGTATTGCAAAACAATTTAGTCCTTCGAATGCCTGCGGACTAAGTTAACCAACTTGATCTCGTTTATATGAAGATGCATTATGTACCTTTTGTGCAAAGAAGAAGGAGGCCATAGTAACTTCACCAAACCTCCGGCCTAATGCATCTGCTTGTGGGAAGATAAAGCTTCGCTCTACAGAACCGTAACTGGCAAAGAGATCGTACAATTCCTTTGGCGACATATCGGCGGGGAGATTTGCAACTGTAAGAATTTTGCTTAACATTTCGGCTGGAGGAGCAACTGTGGGGGTTTTCAGCTGTCCAGGCGACATCGGAAAGCCCATTGGGAGGTCAATAAGGCTTCCCCTATTCTCAAATCGACGATCGGTTCCTTGAAAGGAACGAGAGCGGACTTTTTCGTATCCCTCAAAATCACGAGCCCTGTCGTGCATACTGCCGTTAACGTTATGTTTCATATAGGCAGGCTTATCTCGTGGCCGGATCACCCTTAGTAAACAGAGTCTCAGGTCAGCAGTTACAGATAACCAGCAACTATAAGCAAGCGCTTCGGTTCTCTTACAGTTTTCTCCCATAAAAGTTAACCTCTCCAGTTGTGATCGCGTACCGGGCATCCTGTCGGTTACGATATCGAATAAAGGCATATTGTTGTTCAGTATTATTATTCATATCGACATTAACGTCGCGTCGAACGAGGGACTCGACCCGACCTGAATCAGGTGTCACTATGAGTAAGAACCAAGAGCACTATAACAGGATACTGACCGAATTGACCAAAAGCTTCCCAAAGAGCATCATCAGGCATGGAGGCCGTAATATTTGAAACATAAATCGTCTTTTGTAGGTCATTATTGTAATGATTGTCCCCGTTACCAGAACGCAAGTTTGTCTGGTATCCGTTTCCCACGCCAGAGTGTGACCCATCTTCTCCACGCTGAGACCCAGAGCCGATGCTTCCCCGGCGAGGAGCACGCCCGGAATACATGGGTTGATTACCACGAGCTGCCGAATCCATAGTAGCTTATCTTGCCCAAAGTTTGTGCAAAGCTTTCGAAAGGAAAACCTGTCTAACTGCAGAACGATCTTGTTGCTGGTGAATAGCCGTATACGAGCGAGCAGAGAGAGATTCCAAGGACCTACTCTTTGAGGATAATAGAAATTTGGGGAATTTGCTTCTTTTCAAGCAAACGGGGAATGAAGTTAACTAGATCAAGCGAAGATTGCAGAAATGGAAAGAAAAGAATAGGCGGCTGCAGAAGGTGGAGAAGGATATATCTCGGTGCAAGCTTGAAGAGAAACAACGATGCTTCTGTGTCCTTCCTCCGATTATGCAGAATAACGGGGATTAAGTTTCGTTTGGCGAAGAGAAGATAGTGGACGAGTGAGGGTTATCGATACCGGGAGCGATCTCTGCTGGGCCTGGGTGTCACTTATTGGAGCTACTGCTTTGGGAAGTCTAGTCACGTGCTCTCGATTTTGGCTGGGACTTGTGCCAACCATACTAGCCTTCGATTAAGTATACAGATCCAACATCGCTAAGTAAACATATATGGCAAAACCTCTATAAATGCATCTTGTATATCCCTCGATCCTTTTATTTCTGGATACCGCACAATGGCACGGCGAAATGGGCCTATATATATCTGACCCCAATCCGTGAGTGAATGGTGCTGACTTTTAAACCAAACTTACAAATTAACCTAGCCTCGTGCCCAGCACGCTGCCTGTATGACCAGGCAAAGTTCAAGGCAAAGCTACATAGAGGGAAACTAGTGCCTATACACCTCAACTCCAAATCCACAAAGCAGTTGTCATGATCCCCGCATTCAGAATATTTGCTAGCCCTACGATTTAAAAAAGCTTCCCAGGACTTCGAAACTGCAACCCAGTTTCCGAATGCATTTTGTCGGGAGCGCCAGAGAATGAGGTGTCCTACGTACACACAAAAAGGATTTTGAAGCATGAAATCGCACTGCCTTGTGTGCGGTTAAGTCTATGCATCTTCCAAGTCCCCCTCTAGACGATAAAGATGACCGTAATCTACAGGCTATGTAGGAAGAAGACAGACTACTAGCTCAAATGTTTCCTCTGGAGTTCCAATGCCCCTTGAATTTGGTAGTGCACACATCACCTTCACTCGAGAAGACATAGCTACTACCATCAAGGCACAAGCAGGCCTTAGGCATACCACCACTCTGTTATCTCAGGCTGGCCAATCTTATAAAGTGTAGGGAAGTAAATCCCCGAGAGGCAAATATATGATCTACTGTGAAAGTTGGCTTTACCGTGATTACATACGGAATAAAAGTCCCTAATTACAAAAGGATCCCGTACAGACAAAGCTACATGCTCTTATGCGTAGCCACAGGGTTTGCGTACACTCAGTCACCGATTCAAGGCTACTGCCAAATGTATCACCGAGTATAACGATATGGTTCAGATACTTCCAGTTGCAAGGGTGTTTTATGCCGCCGTAGACAGTGCGGCGAGTCAGGCCTCGAGGATCTAGGGGAAGAAGCAGAGGAGGAGTGTGAGGACAGTGACGGATCCGAGGAATGGGGGCCTCTCCCGGACCTATGGATTGGGAGGTGGGAGTTGATGGTGTGCAGAGAGGGGGGTGGAAGTAGAGTTGGTAAGGATGGTGATGAGGATGAGGGTGAAGAATTGTACACTGGGCCCCCCCAATGGCGAACGGTGAAAAGGCAGAACAGCCCTATTGATTCTTATGTATACCTGGGAGAACCTAAAGGGTTTGGCGGTAACGATGATAACTGCGATACCTACGGAGGACAATGGGTTTAGAGATGGATACATTGACTTGGAATTGGCATGGGGCTCCCCAGAATGCATCCACATTACCTCCGCAATGGCATGGAACACTCCCTAGTTATGCAATAAGGCAGGTTCAATTGTAGCCATTTGATGAGCCGCAATCGGGGTGGCAGTGGTGATGAGTATTTCTTGATGAGGTAAGGAAATATTCCTCTAATGAGGGGCTAGTGCAAGCCAGACTAGAAAATATCGTGGTTGCTTGCTTAGGGATCTGATCATGATGCTGTAGAATCAGCATGCTGGTTAACATAATTGATTCACTCTTGAGAGCTGATTTATTATGCTATAACTGAATAACTATACAGCCATATTATCCGTGGGGAAAGTATCCGCGAACCCCCTGCATAATATGAGCGTGAGACATACAGCTGTGGTAAGAAAATGAACTGCCAATCGCTGATAACGAGCGAATACTTTCTCCCACTGTAACCCGTCTCATAGCCTTAGGCTCCAATAACGACTTTAATAAAAAAGAAAAAAAATCCAGAACTAGTCTCAGTTGGAAGATCAGACCCGCCAAGAAGTAAAAATGTGACCAAAGATCAGCTTTGAGGTTTACCCTGAACATGCATTGACCAAACCTACTTAGGTAGGTGATGAAATATCGTGTTGTTACATTGATAATTTAGTTGGCTACATAAAATTGGGAAGGAAGCGGTGAAACCTATATCTCTTATAGCAAAGCGTAATAATCTGAATCTTGAAGAGCTTGCACGGGCCAGTCTCAACTTCTGAGGCTGTAGCGAGGTTTCTTTTTTTTTTTTTTTTTTTTTGGGGTCGTATTCGACTTAGCTAAGTTATGTCGAGGGACCGCATCGCCGGCTGTAGCGAGAAGTTTGGTTTGTATTCATAAGGTAGTTGTCTACCATTCAGACCCAGGAGCATCTGAGTTTTGGAATGTAAAGTGTGCACGATCCTAAAATGTTCATCGATAGCACCCGCGCATTGGCTGGCGAAGTGTCGTAGGGTGCACATCAACCAGACTAGGGTGGATGCATGTCGACTTTCACAATGGCTAATGGCTACTGGAAGGTACGTGAATAGCGGAGTCCGGGATGAGCAATCTACTATGATAGGATGGATGCGGACCACCGGTCTCTAGGCAGGCACTTGTGCATGCGAACCGAGGCTCAAGGTACAATGGGAAATTCAACTGAGCCGAAGAGTAAGTTCATTTTTTTCTAAGTGACTTTGCCCGTACGGTGAAGTTATAAGGTACCAGGCAAAAAAAATTTTCAAAAATTTTCAAAAATAAAATAATTATTCCTATTCAGTCTCAGTAAGGTATCAGCAAAAGGCCAATACAGGGCCTAGTATAGACTAGGCCTAGTAGTTGTAGAAAGTTTAGTATTTTGAGCCTGCTTAGTACTGAAAGAAGCATTAATGCATAGGTACAGCGAAGACCTCAGTAGGGACTTTGGATGCTAATATGATGGATACGAGGTTAATGATCTGTAGGAGAGACAGCTTACCCTGCGGGAACAGACTCATAAGTAGGAGATCGTATGATTGTTTTGCACCGCCGTCGGTCCGCCGAAGCGAAAATCAACTCAAAGTAGAGATAACACCAATACAGTCTGGTTACTCCAATGCTGAGATAGCACACGTTTACGGACGGAGGGTACCTAGAGGCACGAGACTAGATTCCACCGATGAGTGGGAGAGAAGGTCATGTAGCAGCAGACTTCTATAGCCAAGACAGGAGAGGGGATCCAGACCTGGAATAGGTAGCCTGGAAACAACCTGCTTAGACTCAAAGCCACAGTCGGCATCCTACGGACTCACAGAGAGGCCGGATGCTATCATCCTAATTGATTCAATGGCAGGCCGCCAAACCACCCTTTAAAAGTGCCAACCAGACTACCTTTAAACTACCTTTAACCTCGATAAGAGGGGCCCCGCCCAGATCTGCCGTCAAGTTCAACTGCTACACAGTTACTCAACCAGACTACACTTATACCAGGCCCTGAGTCAGGCCACTCGGGCAAACTAGGGAGCGAGAAGAGGCAACTGGAGGCCCTAATCAATGCTATCAAAGTCCAGTAGAGCAGCCCAAGTTGCCCAACGCACGGCTCCGGGCCATGGCCTACGAGGAACAGATTGGAACCGCCATGCTGCTGGACCCGACCAAACGTGGACCCCTTTAATCATATTGACATAATCGAGTCTCCCGCGGGCCGCTGCCCTCGATGTGACAGCCACACTGAAGATGAGCCCACACCGTGTTACATTGCCACAGACACCACACAGAAGGGGTCCGACGGCCGCCTCCTAGAGCGACCTTGATCGACCAGTATGTTTGGGCGAAAGAGATCGAGGATGAGGAAGCATGGGATGCAATGAAGGCATCATTTTCCTATTTGTACTATAAACTGAGGTAAAACTAAGTCACAGCTTCCCCAGAAAGTTGGAATTCCCAGTCCTTTTCTATCCTCCCTCTTTTTTTTTTACCAAACAGCCGTGGTGTACATAGTTAGCACGGAGCGGGCAGATTAACTTGCTCTCCCCCAGGCTTCCAGAAGGAGGGCGCATACCAAAAATTGCCTGGCCAGTCACATGACCACCGCATTTTGCATGCAAAGCTCAGATCATAAGAACTGTACTGTGGTCTAGGAAGCTGATGTCTAAAATTCCCACAATGAAGTATTAGATGAGATTGACAAGTGATTTACTGAGAAGAGTCGCTACAATAAGAGCTATCGACAAAGGATCTGGGTACCCTTAACTCAATATCCTTTAGACCAACAAGGACGGTATACAATTGCGCCTTTTGCAACCAGACTATTGCGCCTAGGCTGTCTGATCGAGACTAGTTGTGCAAGGCTTTGGGAAGTCAATTCACGTGCTTCTCGCAGTCTCGTGCCCAGACCCTCGTTGACAAAGTCTGATACAGCCTCTTCAATCGACTATTACTTTAAACTTTATTTTCAGGCAGCAATATTCAGGAAGCAGCCAAATATATGTAAGCCTCATCATGCCTACCATATGTGATGTCGTATTCGAGCTACAGATTCCTGTGCATGTCGATTCTCCAATGTGGCTAGATAAAAAGACTCAGCTACAGTCAGAAGGTCTATTGGACAGCCTATATTAAGCCCTAGTCTGGCTTGATTAAGCCCCCCGTAAAACACATGTTATACATGGCCATACCTTGGTTATGTTCTTGTACCGAGCCTTGAATGCTCATACGCAGGTGTTCTCTCAAACTGTAGCGATGATTATAGCTACTGTAATACCTTACCTTCATAGAACTCGACGATTATACATGCGGGCAAATACTGGGAATAAGAACTCCTATCTTTTCTGTTAATTTTATGTCTGTAGCAGGAGCTCTGGTTTGCAAGCAGTTGTGGTAATATCTAATGCTGAATTCTTCCTTTGCTATATATATACATAACATAGCAACGTCAATATTAAGCCACTCATAACTTTACGATTACAAGTTACTTAGGAGCCTGCTAGCCAATGATGGATGGCACAATAATTTTTTGCTTTCACGCCGCCTATAATTGCCGTCCTTATCCATTCTATGTAATGAAAGCTGCTGATTGATATTGAAATCAGAAAAAAAGAAAAAGGACCTCCGCAGTGCATCCGGCCCATCGCATTTATAATTAAACTCATATGCTCATTAGTTTTGTGGCCACACAATTGCTAATTGGGACATAGGTAACAAAGGGAGATCGCTTTTCGACTGTACATCACTAGTTGGCAATAAATAAGGTGTTTGCACAAATCCTGGCTCGATAAGCGGGTATGGCTGGGCGCCCCGGGGAATGCCATCTTTCAGGGCATCGTGAGGTGGCTTGAAGACCCTTTATGCACGCGCTGTTGATAAATAACGGTGCACGCACCCTTGCAAGGTCGGAGGTGTGGTTGTGCAGATATGCACATTTATATCATCGATAAGTTCGGACCAGGCTAAGCAGGATGGTTCACTTCGACAAAGTTAGCCCCTCGTTGCTTGACTCACCTGTCAAATATTCCATCCCATTCCTCATCCATTCACCAAGACGGAATATCTCACGAGCATGTACCGCCTAATTTGTTGATAGTGGACTTGTTTTCTTTCTACCCCTCAACTATTTAGGTGTTCGAAAGTTGAAGCTTGAGACCATACCGTTCCATCATACCATATATTCCAAAAGTAAGTGATTTAATTCTTCCATTGTACTTGTGCCTACCACATTCACTTCATTATCGTTTTTTAATGTCACATTCGATGGTCGAAGCAATTGCGATCACATAAACATACAACGTCTGACACCACACTATATTGTAGCTTTCACGCTTCCCCACCTCCCCGGATCGAAACTTGAGCTCGCCCAAGAGACCGAGACCAACATCTACTGATTGTCTCGGCATCCCACTGTCACGCCGCATTTGTTGATCTCACCCTAAACAAGTCCGCGCTCTCTTCCCCATATTCCGGGACCCAAACCAACACCCTGCATACATCTGCAACCAAAGGTCCGCTGCTCCAAAGCCTGCAGCTTCAAGACCCGTCAAAGTTGCGAATCCAACTTGACCACGAATACTGCCGGTTAATACTTGCTAGGTACCCCACGCAGTCGTTATTAGCTAGGTAGGTTCTCTGCAGTTATCGATCTTGGCCCTCTTGGCTCACCTGCTTGTACTAACTCATAACCCCAGTCTGCTTTTGTGACATTTGTATAGGGGGAAAGCTGAAGTGGTGTATTGTTCAATTATATATACCTTTTTTTTCTCAAACTTCTTTTTACGTGATTGGCGTGATCTAATTTCTAGGGAGTAATAAGGTCGCATAAAAGGTGGGGAAACCTAGTCTAAAGTGTTATATCAAGGACCTGTCTGCGCTGAAAAAGCTGTTTAATGACTTACATGAGTGCTTCCATTAAGTTTCTTGTTAGTACTCCTTCTGAGTTGCCTCTGGAATTTGATTCATCTTCTCCTCAACGAAATCATTCCTCCCCCCAAACTTTCACGCTGTCTTCATCACTCCCCCATCTGCCGTGGGCGACAGCGGCGTCTCGCACCTCTTCATGGGCGCAGACCTCCGCGATCGCGGGAAACTCTCCGCCGTCATCGGTAACATGGAGTAGGAGCAGTAGTTGCTCTGGATTTTCAGAGCCGTTGCTGGAGAGTTCCATGTCAGAGTTCGGTGGCTTACGAACAACTGCACGAATATTACAGGACTGCAACTTAAGCCTCATTCACATTCCTTTACATCTATACCCTCATTTTCTTCAGCCTATTCTTTCCCTTTTACTCCCTCTATCGGGATCTACAGCTCTCCAGGCCTCGGAGTCATTTGCTTCCTATGACGAATCACCTTCGGTCAGACTCACAAGTTTAGAGGTCACAGATGATGCTCACGACTTTGTGAATATTTCTGTTACTCCTGTTGAGTGTTCAGTGGTATGCTCCAAGGACTTAGTAGAACGGCTATTTCGACCAATAATAAGCCGGCTCAATTCAAGCACAAAGGGTGATGTTGTTATTGGGGAGGACGATTTTGTGGTGTTGCAAGTTGACGGAGAGGGCTTGGACGCGGGGAAAAGAGTATTGGACCTCACCAGTCCATTGGCTTTTGCTGGCATGTAAGTCTACACTTGGACAGCTGTACTTTTTGAGACTAACGATTGGAAGCTCTATATTCTTCATTACCACATACTTCTCAGACTACATCTTGGTACCTGCCAAAAATAGGGCACATGTTACCAAAGCACTAGAGAAACAAGGATTTGCCTTCGAGAAGCACTCAGACTCCTTCGTGGCAACTCATCACAGAAGTACTTCTGCATCTTCAATAAGTAGCGTGCCCTCAACGCCACTGCCTACGACGATTGAAGAGCTAGAGGCGAAGACTTTTGCAACTCTGAAACGGCAGAACGTTGTTCCTACTGTCAGTACCAATACAAGATTGGTCTTGTGTGCAGGGCGGAGGCGGGTTAGCCGAGCTGGGACTACTATGAGGTCGGATGATGGTGGTCTTTACTTGGGGCTGGTAAAATGTTTGGTGTCACAGCCTGAGTTCCTGAGTGTAACTCTGACGAATCATGAGCCTGCTTCCTTACTGCTTCAGAAAGATCTGTTGCCGATGTTTGGATCAACGGATTCACTTCTTGGGACCAAGGGAGATGTCCTGATACCAATCGTGCTGGACCTAAGGGGATTGCCAGTGGAGTCCACAGGTATAGTCTGTGGTGTAGCCGGCAGGCTGGTGGGGAGGACGGGAGGAGGTGCATTGTTCGGGGATGCCTCAGATTCAGTGGAGATGAGTTATCTTAGCACTGCAAGAGCCGGCACAGTTATGGTTGCCGAGGAGGACATTGAAAGGGCCATTGGAGCACTTTCACTTGGGTGCTAATACCCTCACTCCAGTAACATATTAACCCGGAGAAGCAACCTGGTGGCACCCTACAAACCAGTTCATCGACTGAGAGAACCGAGGGATAGTACTGGATTCAGTTATCATCGGTTTTTTCCAACTTGTCATTATATTTGTATTGTTTCGCAAGTTTGCTTTCCCCTACACGCTTCACCGCTTCCTTTTTTCCTTGACACAGCAGGTACTACTACGGACCCTCTAATACGACATAACGGGCCAGAAAGCATAATAAAGCAACAAAAAAAAAGGTATGGAACAATTTTTTCTTTAACGGTCAAAATCCCTGGAGTCTGTGCGTTTTCAATTAGGGCCGGCTACGTTCTGATTTTCCATTTCATTGATTTTGCTCTATCTTCCATGCACTCCAGTTGATAGTTGGATTGATTATGTTTAGATATAACAGATTTTTGGATGATGTAGTATATGTGGCTCATCGCTGAAATTGTATATATAGGTGAATAGTTTTCAGGCAATGATAACTGGTCGAGTGAGTCGTTGAGCTATTAAATTATTAAGCAATTTTCCTTCAGCTTGATAAATTGAGAGAATATACAAATTCTAAATTTTGCAATTCGTACTACCTATATCTACCAATAGTATATAGAGGTGTAGGTAGTACCTTGAATGGAAGCATCCTGCTAGCTGCCGCAGCACTCGCCCGACCAATGCAATGAATCCAATCATTTACCGGCCAACTTGATACATGGGTATATTTCTTGAACAAACATATATATGAAAATAGATATTAATTGTGGGGGTACTTACATGGAGTCTACATAAATGTATGTGCACAGCTCTAGATACTCACGAGTTATATCCGCCCCTACTCTAGAATATCGAAACAATCTATGGAAGTCTGGTTGTGGGCAATACGTTTGCAATGATGCGTCTGTTATGCCGCTTACGCAAAAGCCCTGATGCATATCCCTCAATATCCCACAATCGAGATCGAGGCATTTGAATCCGATTATTGCAATAATTGATACTTTAAGGATAAGAGTGTATTAAATTAAAATTTGGGCGACATGTTCAATCATATTACTAAGCTCTTAAGTAATTACCTAAGCTCTTAACAACGACGACTTAATCCAAATCACCAACAACTACGCAGATTCCTCGACCTCGCCTGCACACAATGGCGACTCACCAGTTAGCTATCGCAAAGGCTTCACTCACCGCCTCACTGCTGCGTGCCGACCCCGTCTCCGTTCCCCGTGACGAGATGACCAATTTCCATGCGCTCTTGGACAAGACTTTGAACCAGTGCTCTTCGGCGAATATCCAGGTTGCTTTTTCATCACCCTTTGAACTACATACACGATGAGAAAAAACCCTCCTATACACATTGTGTTCTTGAGTTTATGACACGTTTCCGGCTGACGTTTATTCTCATGCACGCTGTGGTGTGGGGCTTGTTGAACTGAACGATTAGACTTGTAAACGATGGATAATCAAGTATATGCCGTCCAAGCAGAGAGCTACGTCTCTGGGGAAGTACCTTTTGGCACTTGCACAATCATTCAACGCAGCTGGGTGCTCCACCAAACCGACACCCTCACCAGATACACCAAAGAAGACAAGTGGGAGGAAGAAGGCGCTGGCAGTGCTGTACCTGGTTAATGATGTTTTATACCACAAGAGATTCATTGCTCCTGACCCACTTTTTGCAAGGGAGATTCAGAGCTTTTTGGCAGATATTGTTGCGAGCTGCTTGTACCCTGGAGCTGTCAAACAGTTACGGAGGATGAACTACGTCTTGGATCAGTGGCAGGAGAAGCAGTACTACTCGCTTAGCTTCTTGGAGACCCTACGAGCGAAGGCAAATGATACGAGCTCAAACACAGCTGACACACTGTCTCCAGCTACTGAGCACAAGCCAGTAGGAGATGTCGTAAGGCCTGCATCGAAAGAAGAGTCGGAGCAACTTTTATTGCTTCCTGCTTTTCATGGGGATCCTTCACTACCATTCTATGATCTACCAGCAGCCAACATGCTGCCACATATCATTCCCAACTCAACTGCCCCAATAAACCCCCGACTTGTTCGCCCTATCCAGTTTCCAAACTCAACTCCTAGTGAGGGTTTGAGTAATGCAGTCAAGGAGTTCCTCAAATCTGCGGAAGCGATGTTTAGCGGGGAAAATATTGGCGATGTCGATTCCGATTCCGTGGGTGGAGTTTGGGGTAAAGATGGAGAAGGATACTATGGTTGGAGTAGGACATTTTGTGAAAAAATGTTGGAAAAGCGGAAAGGAAACGGAAAAAATCGGGATGAAGATCAGAGTTCCCGGGACAGAGGGCGAAGGGGATACTCCAGTAATGGCTCATCGATGTCACGATCTAGGTCTAGATCTTCCAGGAATAGGAGGCGGAGAAGAAGGGCATCTTCGTACTCAACATCGAGGTCACGCTCACGGTCTGGGTCACGAGCAAGGTCGCGCCAGCGAGGAGGCAAATGGAGGAAGTCATACGATAGCAGCAGTAGAAGCAGAAGCAGGAGGGGAAGCCGAAGCCGTTCCAAGTCTCGAAGTCTTTCCAGTCATTCCAAGTCCAGAAGCAAGTCGGTGTCACGCAGTAGATCTCGATCTGCTTCTACTGGCCGGCCATCTTTCGAGCAGGGGATCAATTATCCCCCACCAGCTTCAGGTTATCAACAACCACCACAAGCTCCGCCGCCCAATCTGCAGCAGCCTATGTTGGGTTACCCTGTATCATATCAGCAGCAGCAGCAGCAGCAGCCGCAGCAGTATCTAGCCTCATATACACAGTTCTCGCCCTATAACAGCCCTGCAATGCACTCCCCTCCTGTTCCGGGGACGATCCCGCCAAGCCCTAATCACATCATGCAGCAACTGATGCAGTTTGGATATGGGTTCGTGCCTCCGCCTCCGCCCCAACCACCAAACGGCCCTGGTGGTACAGCTATTCCTCCCTCCCCACAACCTGCCGCTGCGCTATTGCAGCACTTGCAAGCACAGGGCTATTCCGGGTGGCCATCTGGAGGAATTGGTTTCCCACCACCTCCACCCATTCAGCAGCAGCCACATCAATATCAACACAATCAGCTCCAACCTTCGCCCCCACCACCTCCACCTCCGCCCCAGCAGCAGACACAGGATCCAAGAGGGAATCGTAGATCTGGAGGATATGGGGGACAGGGGTTGGGATATCGAGGATAGGGAATGGCGCCCAAAGCTTATTGCGGATAATTAATATATGTTGACCCTATGGCGATGTTTTCGGTCATCTTTCCGCAGTTACGTCTTCTGTTTTTTACTTAGGCCTATGCAATAGTCTTGTCTCGATGACAGCTATTAAATGCTGATCTCATGCCCTATTGATTGCGAGCTTTCTCTTTGATTGTCATCCTTTTCTTCACCACTGTATATCACTTCTTAGTGCCTAGTTAGGTATATAGCATCGATATCTATAACTTCAAATGCATATCTAAAATGTGGAAGACGGAGCAGACGCACTTCATAGTCTGCTGGCACTCGTACCCCACGGGCCAATACCAACTTACAGTGCAAATGGGATAGGTAACAGACCTCGGAGGTGCTTTCCCTTATTCTGCACGGGACATTTCCATCACTGTAATTCTTTCTTCAAACATGTAGTGGTAATTGGTAGGGCACCAGCGTTGATAAGTGCCTACATTATGCATATACATGTATGTGAACGCAACTCGCTCGGTTCGTGCTTATCTATCTGCCCGCTAATTTACGTTTTTTTTCATCCATATTTTAAATTTCTAAGCGCCCGACTTGCCCTTTCGCAACCAGACTACCCTTTCCCAGGTACGATCAGTTCTCTCCGTCTCTTCTCTTCGACTACCATCTTTCAGTCCTACAGGATCTCACGCTTAGCCAGTCTGGTTAACACGACCCCTCCCGTGGAGGTTAGCATTGCCCCAAGGACTAATATATCCTATCCTCTTAGAATCTACACTTGCACCCTGTGGTGACCGGCGAAATAATTACCCTTTTTTTTTTTACAGATCGCATGTCATATGCCCAATCAAGCATGCCCGATGCAAGGGTAAATAATAGTATACATTGCGCCGTACTTTCTTGTATGTATGTAAGTATGTAGTCCGGTTAACTGTGCGGCACCCACATCTTGCAGCGGAATACCCTGAAACCTCTGCACGGTATCGAGCGATCTTATCGACTGAGATGAGAGTGCGCCACTGGGGCAAATTCAGTTTTCGTCTTTGAATAGAATATCTTCAGGGAATTGCCTTCTCTGGAGCTGGGATCAACGATAGCCTAGTTGGCAGAACACCCTCCAAAAGATCAATGATTTTGAACCTACTTCTAGATTAGTCTGTGGAGGGTGTTGTGCCAACCAGACTACTTCTAGATAGGAAGTATATTCACAACTCTCCCTCCATAGGGAGCCGGCAGAAAGCGCCTACTAGCAGAGTAAGATACGCCTTATATGATATTAATTTACATATATTGAAGCGTTCTATTCTGAATCCAAATGTACGAAGGCATTTTCTGAATATATTTCTGTCAGTTACAGACCTAGCTAGGTTGGCGGACATGCGGACATCTACATCTACCTGAACGGAGTAGGTACGACTAATTTCTCCATTTACATGCATGATGGCTTGGTTAAGTTGATTTATCCTGGCGATGACTTACTCTAAAGTGGCTAACTATACTGTAAGTAGGACATCCAAAATGTCCTAAGTGCCGTCATGGACTCGTATTTCCAATGATTTTACGAATTCAACTATACTACATCGAGCGCTTCTGCTGCTCGCCTTATTCCTCATTCTCCCACGTTTCGCTCGAAACATGCCCAGGATCAACAGGGAACATACATATAACACCTATTATGCCTATTCCTCATGATGATAACGATAATTAAGGATTGAAGACATTTCACATGTTCCTCATGTATGTCCTCCAGCTCAGCTCACTTTCATACCATACAAGCCTATGGCCATGATAATGAACCCTCAAGTCCTCTCTATGTACCGATACATGTACAACGTCAGATAATGCACTAGTAACAACTCTGAAACATATATTTCCCTTGACCCACATTCACATACTTTTCAAGTCTGTGGTGATCGGTATTGGGGAAATGAAGATTATTCGCTATAGACTGGAAGAGCAGCTATGCCCTTTATACATGAATACATTAGTACCTGCTTCCGCTCGACCAGCAACACACGTGATATTGAACTGTTGCTTCCTTCCCGCAATAACAAGCGTTTCGTTCCCAACGGCATGTGATCGGTCGATGACTCGCCACGTAAGTTCCCACCCCTCCCTGCATACTAGACTACCTGCATACCTCCCTGCCCTGACGATATTCCCATTCAGGCCGCCCCGATCGAAGCTCATCGTATGGATCTGGAATGACTCACTTAAGTACTGTGTTACTTCCAGGGGCCTCGTAAACGCAATTGCAACATGTAAATAACATACTGTACCTTGTGCCGGCATGAAAAAAGCATGCACGTAATACAGGAACGAGAACAGGTATATACAATGTGGTTATAATTTGAGAATGGGTCGTGTCACGAGCACAAAATTTGTGGCCCGTGAGCCTTACATTACGTGCAATTCTTTGTATTATCTAACAAAATATGCACAGCTAACCCACGGGTTTCGGTAGTCTGGTTAGTTTCGTATTAGAATCTTCCAAAATTTTATCGGTCAACACCCCCTTACCCTGAACAACCATTTCGATCATGAAACGCAACTGCTTAGTTTCGGGGTCGCTCGCATAAGCATTGCAAATTGAAACTTCATGATCTCTTTAAGATAAATGATCCATGCCAAAGTACAAAAAGTGGGCTAACATCTCCATCTTTTCGAGAACATGATATTCACTTCTCTGTTCCTGTTTTCAGGACTTCATGCCGAGGTTGGTTCTTTAAAGTATAAAGGGATTTGATTCGTTTTGCGAAAATCCTGACTTCCTCCATTCTGGTGGAATGCATGTTCTATTGATGTATAAAGAACGTGAGGCGATCTATTCTCTGTGGGATACATGAAGCCCTGCTCCAGGATTTCTCCGAACACAACCGCACGTACGGCCATGAATGGCCTCACATACCTCTACCTCCCCCAGACAATAATCACCAATGCCCAATCCTACATTGACCTGATCTTATACTTTCCCAGGGTAAATGATTCCTCAAATACTTCTACCCCCCATTATCGGCACCCAAGGCAAGTCGGTTCTCCGAGCTGTACTGAATTTGAGAATACACAAAATGCAGGCCGTGGGACACCCAAGGCATTGAAGGAATATTGGCGGTCGACCCACACTAATCTCTCATAAGACAGTTAGTCCTAGAACATTTGTACAGGGCACATCTAAAGGAGAACCGATGGTATTGGGCCAGGATTTAATATGAGAAGTATATTTCTGATCATCTTTACTTACCAGCGAAGAGATAGACACCGTGAATGAGGCCAGGGAGGTATCTAGAACAAAAGTAAGTTATACTGGACAGTAAGTGATCCATACCCATGATTTGGAAAGATACGTGGAGGGGAGGAAAATCAGTAGTCTTGAGACTAGGATATCAGGGCAAACTCGTAGAATACGGCAGGGAGAGGGGCACGAGGGAACCCTCACCCAAGCATAGTAAATATGACGTTGAGAAAAAGGTCCGCTCCAAATCCCGCAAAGAGGGCCACGCCGAAAGGGGGGACTAGATGCTAGTATTAGCAACCCGAGACTCAATTACCGGTAAGTAAGGTAATTCTCACAGATTACGGTAAGAATGAGTATTAGGGAGTCGTAGCAGGTGAAAGCCATAACCACAGGAGGAGTCGTGTCGAACGCCACTTTTGCTATATGCTAGAGCTGGGATCCCTAAAGATGGAATTTGCACAGAAAGAGTGTCCAATCAACTAGTGAGTGATCTCAAGCTGTCTGCAAGGCAAAGCAAATTCAAGCGAAAAACAGCTGTGTCCTACTTTGTAGGATGGAGGAGTCTCCTAGGATTTTGACCACAGGCACGTTGTGAGAGGGAGATGTACAAGTAGCAGCACAACTTCAACCTCATACGAAAATGTTCTTGAGAGACTTACTCAGTCAACGTTGCTTGCACACTACTTAATACGTAGGCTACCTGAATAGGAAACTGGACCTGAGACTACTTCAAGCCCTCATTTAGCCCCTTTGGGTTGTTTGCTTTCGCAGTTGCTAGTCTTCAATCGATCACCTCTGAGCACTGGAACTGTTAGTCTGAGGAGGGTTTGTGCCAACCAGACTATGGAACTGTAACCAGACTATGGAACTGTTAACAGCAGTTCGTTGTGGCATCTAAAATACCCAATCTCATTGGGCACGCAGGGTTTGTTCCGAGCCGAAGGGACACCGGCCGTACCATAAGTGAGGTTGAATTTTCTTTCATGCAAGTAAGAGCCAATCCCTCGTTTTAAGGTTATTCTTTTTTTTTCTGACGTTGAAATATGGGCCTTTCAGAACGTACGGACTTCGCACAGGCAACTCATTGGTTGCGGAGTCCGTTTATTAGTAAGTTTACAACCCCACTTTCAGCTTTCAGAGGCTGAAACTTGGCTAATAATAGTGATCACTCGGAAGACGGTCTTTCCCCGAAGGGTCTTGCTTATGCTCTAGGGTATCGGCAACGAGACCACGAGACTACTGATTAATATCCAATATGGCCTTGCTGGGACTATCTCAGGTCCAACATGAACTAAGCCCCCCTCGGAGACAACTTAAGCAGCTGTTTTTTGTACCCGTTAAGCTAATTGGAGGTCCTTCCTGAAATCTAACATTGCCTTGTTTCTTCGACTCTTCCAGTCCTAGGAACGTCGAAACTGATCATTTTCGAAGGATAATATCTCATAGCATATACCTGATATAGACAGACCTCGTGCACCTGCTTACAAACAAGATGCCGTCCATGCCATCAATTCGAAATCCTTTCCGCAAAGCTACTCAGGTGACTCCGACACTCCAGTTTACAAGGTCAACTGAATCATTTGCTTCGAGTTCGACGACAACAACCACGGAGCATTTAAAAACTTCAGCAAAGTCTAGTGATATATATGCCGGGTCGATTTTGGGTAGACCATATTCGCCCCTCTCTCTATCGACCAGCTTTGATTCAAAGGGCTCAGAGAGTCCAACCGGTACCGAGGGGAAAGCTCTCTCAATTATACGGGGCAAGGAGGACGAATTCGCTGGAGAGTACAAGTTGAGTGGTAAGTCAACGAATTCCAAATGATGTACCCTAGCTTACCTATAGTTCACTACCAGTCGTCAATGACAGTGGTGTATATCTACCTGTATGTCACTAATATCGGGTTCTGAGATGACTTGCAGCTAATATGTATGGATAAAATCAAGCCCTCACCGACCGAGAAGAAAAGTTTTTGGAAACGAAATGGTGGAAAGTCAGACTCACCCATAGATCGTACATCGATGGATGAGCCATTTACAATCCCACGGGAATCATGCGAAGGATATCGACGGTCATTTGTGTGCACCCCAACTCGCCTCTATTTCAAAGCGTACAAGCTCTTACATATAACGAATAGGATATCTCTGCACGATCTCCTATCATTGACCCCTCAAGGCCTTCGTTGCAACTAGATGGCCGTTCCACTCGACCAAGTTTTGAGAGATTGACCAAGCTGTCACCTCCGGTAAGAATTGAAGAATGCACTGTCCGTGGTGACAGTTTCGAAGAAGTCAAATTGGATGATAATAAACCGAAGAAATGGGGCATTTTTGCACGATTTGGCGGGGATTCCGCTGCCACAACTCCATCTGGGAGATTTACAAGTGCTTTCAAGAAAGAAACACCAGCGGAGTCGATCCAGGAGAGCGAATTGAAGAAATTTTCCACGCCTGAGAAACAAGGCATTCAATTGGCCGCGTGAGCACAACTGGGATACCAGGAGTTTAAGAAGGAGCTTGATTTTTTTGGTCAATCTGGGGTTCTATTGGGGCCATGCTTACATATCTACGTATATAAGACGGGGACCGAGATTTTGGGACGGCAACTTTTTAGGGGTGTGAAGTGCTTGGGATGGGATTAATGTGGACCTGATTTTTTTACATGAGGAAGATGAACATGAAAGCAATGTGGAATAAATAAGGGTCACCGTGTATATTTAATTAGATGATAATTAATTAAACAACTCACTCTTTTCCAACCGATCGGTCCATGATGACTGGGCGGAGCAGCCAATTGGTAGGGCAGTCATCAACAAACCGGTCTAGACATGAGAGAGCCTTGCTATTCATGAAAAACACACCTGTTGTGACTGCACCAGATCATGAATGCATGTACACTATAGAATTCTTTATTATCAACGAACTTGACATATATTAACTCTTGGAATTTATGCAAAGACGGTCCAATTCTTACATACAATTGCCTAAGTGTACATATGTGAGTGGGTTATGATTCAGAAGCTCCCCATAGTCCCATGATCGACCAGCTCACCTGCTCAGGCCTCCAGAAAGGCTGGCTTGCTCGCAGCGACTGCTGGGGGCAGGGATACCGTACCTACACCTCAGCTACCACCGCTACCACCATGGCTAGGTAAGAAAGCTCGATAAAAACGAAAAAACAAAAAAAAAACCAGTAAAGAAAATCATTGGCAAAGGCCATTATTGGGATCGACCTTGACGCCCCAGAATTTCAGACAATCCAACCCCAACAAGCTATATCTTCCCTCGCCAACAAGCCCAGTCCACAATGGTAGTTGCCAGTTATTGACAGAAGAAAAGTCTTCATTTTTCACAGAGGATTTTGGGGAAAGCAGCTGAAAAGTGAGAAGATGTAAACCAGTAGCCCTAATGAGTGTAAGCATTCAATATAATGGATTATTGGGGCCTGAACGTACGCATTCCCTGTTTGACCAGATAAAACAGTAGTTGCATAGGGATACGATTGATATTTTTCTGCTAAGTTCACTAGCGTACTTCTCTGCGCTGCGGTGTCTATTGCCAGACATTCTATTATAGTCTCAGTTAGTTACATTTGTAATCTTAAGGAATGAAAAACAAATAGAAACCTTCATGACTTATTCCCATGAGCCCATTAAATACTCTTACACGACAAGAAAGGAGTGGTGGCGAAATGATGCTGTCAACTCCAATCATATTATCCCAGTATGTCATCAGATCTTCCTGTGTATTTTTAATTAAAGATCAACACAAGAAACTATAATGATAGATAAAATATACCTTATACTGCGCTAAACTCTCCTTACAATTAGTTACTTCCGTGATACTCATTGACTGTCGCTTTACACGGTGCGCAATTAGGCCTAGAGTATTCATAGTTAGTAACAAACACCCTTGGTACAATTGTTGATCCTGAATAAACGGGTAAGATCCAACATGATTCATACTACATACTGCTAGGCAAATTCTCGTCGACTACTTCCTATGCAGAGGACGTATGCATTAATTTGACCACTTCTTCTTCCCCCACATGTATAGCTGACCCAGCAAAGAAACTTCCACCGAAGAGAAGGTGTAGCCGAAAGCTAATCAGCACATAAATATTAGCAATGATAATTTGAGAAATAGGAGACAGAATACTTACCCCGTGGCTTCTTTGGGGATAGTAAATTTTCCACAGACTGACTGGGTAATGGTCCACACCCCATCCACTTGATACTGGCCTCTAGGAAGAGCGGTAGGATACAGCTGAAAAAGTTCATAGTAGTTTGGCACACCGTTTTCCCTAATAGGGATATCTACATGTTGGATAGACATGGGAATCGATGGGGGAATTCCAGCCGCTTCACTTAGCTTCAGAAGATAAGCCTCTTCATCGGAGTGCTGTTGAAGGAACGAATTTTGCTGAGCTTCAGTCGAGATTCTGCATTGCATATTCACTG